>JAJCXA010000229.1:0-42893 GCA_026770245.1 Clarireedia aff. paspali H2
CACCTCACTCACCTCACTCACCTCACTCACCTCACTCACCTCACTCACCTCACTCACCTCACTCGCCTCACCTCACTCACCTCACTCACCTCACTCACCTCGCCCGTTCTCCCCCTCTCTTTCGTTCTCGTCCTTCGCGCCCCACTCTCCCCCAAGTCACCGTCGCCCACTTATCCTGCTGACCTCATCCTCTGTCCCTCCTGTCCCTCGCGGCGTCGTCCATTCATCACAAGCCAATCGCGGTGTGTGGGGTGCCAAGACCAACCTATACCGGCGGTCCGGCATCCAAAACAACAACCCTGCGAGCAGATCTTTTGCTTGAATCTCGAATAAACTTGGAAGCCGCATGCAGAAAAAAACCAAAAAACCAAAAAAAGTCCACTCCCCCAATCCGTCCATACATGTCATCTCCTTGGGTATACTTCGCAGAACAAACAAACTATATTCCCACCACAAGCATACCGCCTCTTAGCTGTTTGGGCCTCTTCCCAAACTAACTACTGCTGCACTATCAGTTTGCTACTACCACTCCCCCCCTCCCCCCTCGCACGGCTGCCGACTTTCTCCATCTCGCATTACCTCAAGTCACATTCATTCCATCTGATCTTCTCAACTTCACACACACGCTCCTGTTGACTTGCTCTACCACCCGAACTGTGCGTGTGCTGGCAACCCCAACCATACTTCCCTCATCCTTACTCCTTGTGTATGCCGTTCAGGCATTTAACGACAAGCAAACCTACATTATAATATTCTAATCATTGGTGAGTGCACATCCCTCCTTCAAATCTTTTTTAGTTGGCTTCTTTGGTGTATCGCCTTGGACTTGATTCATGCCCTCCCCCCTCCTATCCTAAGCCCTACCAGCTATCCCCTGCCCCGATATATTTCTGCATGACTACTCGAAAGTACTTGGTCATCCGGTGCCACTGGGATCACCTACTGTTGCGGTATTATTATATTGCGACAATGCTGTTGCTGCTTGAAGAAGATCTTACTTCTTGAACACTCACATCTTGCGACTACTTGACTCTACTTCCTTCCTGCCGTTCTCGACCACTCCTACATTCATTCATTCATTCATACTCGTCGCGATACCTACAGCTACACGAGATCCCTTTGGAACAATTAATTGTTAATACGCAATATGGCAGGCTCATCACCAATCTCGTACTTCACCAACAGAGGCACTGTCTACTACCATCCTCCGAATCTCCTCGCAGACAAGCCACGAACAACCCTACCAGCTCCGCCTTGTCGACCAAGGCAGCGCCGCCCGCACTCGATACATATCACACGATTACCAGCAGGCTTTGTACCTTTTGATCTGCGGCCTCCTCCTCCCCAGCCACAACCTAGAAAACCTTCCCGCGCCAAGTCCCAACGTCCAAAACTGGCTTCCCGGGACGGCGCAAAGCGTGTGCTTGGATCCGTCTTTTCCCCCTTCTCCTCCAACAAATCTACCACGCCATCTGCATCTTCATCAACAAGGTATCCTAGCCCGCAGGTGCATCGATCATACTCGACACGATCGACGGATCGCCGAAATCTCTTCTCGCGGAGACCGACATCGAGTGCAGGAGGGCTGGAAGAGGGCAATATGTCGGGACCGGGGCCGGGCTATGATATGGATGCTTTGAATGCGAGGCTGGGTCGTACTTCGTTGGGCAATAGCGTCTCAGATTTAGTAATTGAGAATGCATCATCACCGTCGCTAGCAGGTGTAGATACCGAGAAACCTGTAGCGTCAAGCAACGGCGTCTATGTCTATGTTCGTTTAGCTGAGCCGATCATTTACTTGAGTGGACTCGATCATGATGGCACTACACGCGATTCGGCGTCCAACTCAACAGCAATTCTCCGTGGAAAACTACAATTGAACATTACAAAGAGCGCTAAAATAAAGGCCGTTACCCTGAAGTTTACTGGTAGAGCAAGAACCGAATGGCCTGAAGGTATGTGGGAGTCACAGCTCATTCTCAAGTCCGAGCTTACATTTTCTAGGTATTCCTCCAGCCAAGACAGAAACTTTCGAGGAAGACTCACTTAGAACACAAGTGCTACCATTCTTCAACGCTGCGTATGCAGGGTCTGAAGTTGGGTATGGCACTTTGTGTAACTATGTCCTTCGGGATAAAGTCGGCAACACATCCGTAACTCCAATATCAAGCGGTCTCGATTCTCCTGGATTTTCACTCCCGATCATCGGTGGTAGAAACAGATCAAGCACACTATTGTCATCAAGAGAGACCAAGAGGCTATCTTTGCAAAGCAATCAATCTCGTAGTTTTGGAAAGGGGGACTCTTCTCCATATGTGTCCACACCACAACAAAAAGGCTACAAAATCTTCCATCCAGGTGTCTATGAATACAGCTTCGAAATCCCGATCGACAACAACAGCCCGGAGACTACCAAGCTCCCACTTGCTTCGGTGATATGGCAGTTAGAGGCCTTTGTGGAGAGAGCTGGAACTTTCAGACCAAATCTTCAAGGATTCAAGGAGGTCCCGGTTATCAGAACACCTTCTATAGAGTCTTTAGAGTTGGTTGAACCAATTTCCATTAGTAGAAACTGGGAGGACCACTTACATTATGAAATTATGATATCTGGAAAATCATTTCCTCTTGGATCTAGAATTCCTATTGCTTTCAAGCTCACGCCACTTGCCAAAGTCCACGTTCACAAGATCAAGGTTCTCGTCACTGAAAATCTCGAATATACCACCAGCAACCGCAAAGTAACGAGAAAGGACGCCCAGAGGAAACTCTTGTTGTTAGAGAAGTCGGCTGGGAGGCCCCTGGCCAAAGAGTATAGCCATCAAGAGGTACGAGTATTGCGAGGGGGCGAAACTTCACCCGAAGAAAGAGCACAAGCACGTGCTTCGGCTCTCAGAGAAAGAGAAAGAGAAGCCCGGAGGTTAGGCATAGAACCTTTACCACTTCCTGAACCGGCAGAAAATATGCTTGGCGACCTCGATCTAGGCTTGGACCATTTCATTGGCTCAACTGAGCTTGAGATGTCTGTTCAGTTACCTACTTGCGAGATGATGGAGAAAGATAAGTCGAAGCGACTGGTTCATGATTGCACATGGAAGAATGTTAGCGCACATCATTGGATCAAGGTATGTATTATTACTAAGTCGTTGTCACAATCCCGCTAACCACAAATTATAGATTGTGATGCGAATATCTCGAAAAGACCCCGAAGATCCCACAGGAAAGAAGCGTCGTCATTTTGAAATCTCTATCGATTCACCCTTCACCATTCTAAGTTGCCATGCATCACAGCCACAGTTAGCACTACCTGCGTACGCTGATATTGGCAAGGACAATATTCAGACACGGAACCGTGTTTGTGGCTGTCCGAATGCCGAAATGGCTGGTCAACCATCTTTGGCGAGCTTAAACACTAGTTCATTTGACAATCTGAGTCTTGCTTCTCCAGCACGTCCAGAAACCGCACAAACTCTTAGGCCACCCCCACAAGCGCATTTAGCTATACACAACGCAGTTCAACGTCCGATACATATGCTTCGCAACCCGAGCTACAATCCTCCTGCATTCGATGCTGAAGACCCTCCTCCTCCAATGCCAACGCCACCACCTATGTATGACCAAGTTGTCGGAACGCCCAGTCATGATGGACTTGCTGATTACTTTTCAAGGTAAGCAGTAATATTTACATTACTTCATAGAGTAACTGACTAACTTTCATCCTAGATTGAGCGAGGAATATGACGACGAGGATCACACAGATGATGAGGAAGTCGAGCGAGCTGTCCGCCGAGGTCGTGTCAACGTTGCTCATCCTCATACACCTGGCGGACGCATCAATCGAAGCATGGAGATTAGTCGAGATTTCATGTTTACCACAGCTGGACTTAGATACGATCGACAAACAGAAAACGATTCTCGGCCAACAAGGACGACAATGGCGATATAAATACGAAACACATTTTATTGATGATTACATATGATATCATGCATATATATTTGCATATTCTCTATTTTACGGAAATGAATTTGGTTGCGAATTAATGGACACAAAATGGCGGGAATCTATCATCTATATATCATTGCGGAGAGCTACGGCTACGACTTTAGTGCATTTTGGTCAAAAGAATCCATTCTTATATTTATACAGTTTTGGTTACATATATGATGATCATGGGACAGGATGAGGCTAGAGATTATTGATCTGGTTGGCAAAAATTGGGCGTGAGCGGCAACGCTTTCTTTCTGGTTCATTTTTGAATATTCTGGTTCGGTATATATGTATGGCGTATTACTTTTCTGGTGGGTGGGTGATGGGCGGTTTGGCATGATGTATATGCATGACCTTTCCTAATGCTGGATATGGGAATCTTGTGTAAATATGCGATCTGGGAATCTTTTGGGTTTGGTTTGTAGATTGGTTTCTGGGGGGGAGGGGGGGACGGATTATTGGGATTAGGTCATGGGGGGTATGATATGATGTGATATAGTATGATATGACGAGAGTTGGAGGGAAGAGAAAAGATGAGAAGAAAAGAGGGAGACTTATGAATATGAGTTTATAAAGAAGAGTACAGGAGAGGAGATTATTTAACTTGGTGTAAAGATTGGAATACCATAACTTGTGCTTAGCTATGTAACTTATCAATCATTCATTCATTCATTCAATCAATCTCAATCTACCTTGACATTTCCAACTACCTCTCTCTAATTAATAACTTATCCACCCGAACGAATATCCATTTACAGTACAGTACAGTACAGTACGTGCGAGTATAATACACATACATACCCGTATGTACTCATACTCACTCATTCATGTATATAATATAATATAATATTCCTCCATCCATCCGTCCATTCTCCCTCCATCCGTCCATTCTCCATCCATTCTCCATTCTCCATTTCCCCAGAGGGCCGGCCATCAATAATCCATCCATCTATCTATAAACAACCCATCTATCAATCTATCAATCAAACTTAGGGAACGAACAAAAGAGATAGAATAAGTACAATAAAGTAAGCAAGCAAGCACATGGCATGGCTTACTCAGTAATGTAAGTTACTTACCCCCCCCCCCACACACCCACCCACTTACATCTAGATATCTATCCATCTATCTAGATATCCATGCATGCATCCATACATGCAGAACAGGCGACTGACTGACTGACTGACTGACTGACTGACTGACTACTTGAGATAGGGTGGGAAAAAAAAAGGAGGGGGGTCGGCTACCTACACTTTTTTTTTTTTTTGGCGCTGGGGAGTTGGGAGCTGGGAGCTGGAACTGGAGGGCTATTGGTTGATTGACCGATCGACCGACTTATCACAAGATCTCTTTCACACATACAAAGAAAGAAAGAAATCCAAAAAAAAGGGGGGGGGGAAGAAAAATTGAAAAGTGATCATAAACAGTATCCATGACCAGAATTCCATATTCATCTAAGCAAGTCTTGTCCTGTCTATCTATCTACAACCCTTCTTTCCTTTACCCCTCCACACCTTCACCCCTTCACCCATCTTCCTTTTCTCTTTCTCTCCTCCCCATCACATCACTCACCACCTGTCACCAAGCACCTATCATGAAGCACCAACCCCCCCTCCTTCAATATCCCAAATTCATCTATATACACCTCTCCATCCCATCTCCAAATCAATCATATCCACCCACCCATCCCATTCCAAACTTCATTAACTCATTCTCATCTTATTAATAATTAAGCCTCCCACTCATCACCCGACAACCCAACCCAGAACCATCCCATTCCCATGCCATTCCCATCATGAGATTCAAGACAACTTTGAGATGCAAATAAAAAAAATCAAATCAAAAGAACCACGTTTGATTAATTCCTTTCCATCTTTATCTTCTTTCTCTATACGCCGCTAAAATTGATAAAAAGCGAGTGGTTTTGGTTCTTAACGCATTTTCCCAATGCTGGATCAATCATTCATAAAAAAAAAAGTTTTAGTCTTAAAAAAAAAGGTTTGTAGTCAAGAAGAAAAAAAAAGTATAAAAGTATGATATGAAAAAGCCAAAGCAGACAGTGGCAAGGGGGTATCTTGTGCGGTATGCCGCGCCAAAGAATAAACAGAAGAAGAAGCGCCTGACAAGAACGTAATATACATAATTTCTTTCATGCGAACGTGATTTACCGCAAAGGTTGCTTGACATCTGCCACACCATTTGCGATAACTTCTCTCAACGACCAGCGTGGGGGTTTGACAACACCCTGGAGACCATTTGCCTTCTGCCATTCTTTCTCCATCTCCGGTGTGACACCGTCAGGAAGATGCTCTGCACCACCTGCAATACCAGTGGAGAACTTCAATTGAAGAACATTTCCAACCTCGTCACAAGCTGCCAAGATGCGGTCCATGTCGTCCTTGTTGTGGGCCGCTGAAACACAGAATCGAGCACGAGATGAGATAAGTGGCGTGGCGGGGTATCCGACGATAACAACAGCAATCTTTCTTCGGAGCATTTCGTGGGAGAAAGCAGGCATCTTCGCTGGGTTGTACAAAACAATTGGGATAATAGGAGAATCGTCATGTCCATAAACAATGAAACCAAGACGTTTCAATCCTAATCGAAGATATCTTGAGTTGAAGGCAATTCGTTGTAATCGTTCTTCTCCTTGACCGGGGGAAAGTTCTCCAGAGATGATCTTCAATGCGCTAAGAATTTGCATAAGAACTGGAGGTGTGGGAGATTCACCGAAGATGGTAGCTGCGTTGGTTTGTCGTAGTTTGTCAATGATGTGTTTCTCTCCAGAGATATAACCTCCGTTGGCACCGAAAGATTTGGTAAGAGTACCCATAAGAATATCAATTTCAGCAGGATCGATTCCGAAGTAGTCGCAAACACCACGTCCACGAGGGCCGAGAGCACCGATTGAATGGGCTTCATCCACGAACAAATTGAACTTGTACTTGTTCTTAAGAGCAAGTATACCAGGGAGATTGCACATGGTACCTTCCATAGAGAAAAGACCTTCCACAACAACCAAAATCTTCTTCCAGGGACGGTGGGTTCTTGGTTGACCTTGCGAGATGGATTCACGAAGAAGTCTCTCCAAATCCTTCATGTCGTTATGCTTGAAAGAACAGATCATGGCTCCAGAAAGACGTGCACCAATACGAATGGAAGCGTGATTCAACTCATCGGAAATGATGAGATCGCCCTTTCCAACCAATGCCGGGAAAGCAGTTGCATTTGTAGCAAACCCCATAGAGAATACCATTGCAGCAGGCTTTCCAACAAACTTGGCAATTCTATCCTCGACTTCCAAAGCCAAATCGGAAGTACCTGAATCAGCACGAGGACTTGCAGAGCTGATACCATATTTCCTGATAGTTTCCTCAACAGCATCAGCACATGGTCCCTCAGATTGGGCAAATCCAAGGTAATTGTAGGAACTCATGTTGAGGGTCTCAGTGTAGGTGCCAGTGAACTGATAATGTTTGTTATAATCATCAGTCTTACGGTCCATCAAAGTGATGTATCGTCCAGGAACGCCCGTGATTGGGCGAGCGAAACAGTCATCAATTCGGAGCTTCAATCGTCGTATGTAAAAGTTGTCAAAGTCGCTGTTAAGGGCCGCATAGCCATTGGCAGCTTTGAGGTGTCTATAAGAATCGGGCTTGAATCTTTTGCCAAAGAAATCCCGGACGTGACCGAAAATAATCAAAACCAGGTAACTGATGTAAGTAGTGAGGACGTAGTAATAAGGTGGCTCGTCAACAATTGGGTCTTCGAGGACACCATGATGTTGGCTAACATATCGGTGGCTGGGGTGATTTAAGGGCCCGAATTGAGCATCTCTTTTGGCTTGCAATTTGGCTTCTGCGACAGAAGGTGGTTGGAAAAGAGTCGTGGGGGGCTCATCCATGTTGGCCTCGCCAGCCTTTGCAGTCGAGAGGGAAATCGTGGGCAAAGATAGAGATGGAGAACTGATGTGAGGAGATGGGTTGTCCAAGAGACGCTGTTGTTGGGCCGCAACAGCAGAGAGCAGAGCCGCCTGAGCAGATTGTTGTTCCTTGGTCTTCGGTGAAGATGTGAAGAAATTGGTCAATCTGTTGCCTTTCGAGGTAGACGGTCTGCGAGTTGTGGGTTTGTCGGATTGCGGTGTGATGACCGCAGGTGAGATAGAACTGGTGAACGGATTTCGTGGAAGTCTTTGAGGCATCGTGTTCATAAATTGAAATTCCTGCTTTGAGCAGATTGATGTATACTGCTGCGGGCTGATGCGCGAATTTGAGCCGAAGGCAAGGTCTATTGAGTCTCCAAAATACCCGGAGACCTTGTTCGTTGATTTAGAGATGATTCACCCAAAAGGATATAGGAAGAAGGTGTCGTGGATCAATAAGGGGTATGTGTATTGTTACGACCGATGACGAAGTTGGTTGGTAGATTAACTTGCGGCGAAGTCTGGGATCGAGCGTTTAATGTCAGTAAGGTGTGGACTTGGGTAATAACAATGCAGCCGGGTGGTTGTGGGGCTTGGAAGTCTGAGAGCTGGAGGCTTCAACAGGGTAAGACGATGAAGGCAGACGACGAAGACTTGGAAGTATAATAAGGACCTGAGACTGAATTGTCTCAAGGTCTCGGTAGGAATAGCAATTGAAATTGCATTCGGCGTTTTTTTTTCCCCCAAGGAGAATCAAGAGTCCCAATAAGGAAGAGGAAGAAGGCGGAAGGGAAGGGGAAGGGAAAAGGAAAGGAAATTGGGGAGGTGAAAGCATACCAAGGAAGAGTTTTATGCTGATACTGGTGTTGTGTACTTTTTATTATTCGCGAGTTTGTCTGAGATACTCTGAGATACTTGTTGTGTTGTTGAGTGAACGAACCGGTTTTGGAAAAGAATCTTGCGGTCTGGAAAATGGGTTCAAACTGAAGCTTCGCGACGAGGAAAGCGCGTCTGTTCGTTCCTTGCGAGTTATTCCTGACTTGGATGGGTTTAGATTCTGTTTGGAATCCTGCGCCTTGCTAGCGTTCTGGGCGGGAACAGGTTGCAATTGGGCGCTTTCGGTCGATTTGTCCTTCACTTCACATCCAGCAATCTGAAGCAAAGGATTTGGGTTCGTTGCGGTGCGTTGCGGTGCGTTTCGTGTCGTTTCGTGCCCACAAACGGACCCGTTGCTTAAATGGGAGAATGGCGGAATGGCAAGAGACAAGTCAGAACACAAACCCTTCCTGGTGATCGGTTTGATAATGTCTGACACCACTCCTATCGATAACGATTGAGGATCAGGGAGCAGTTAAAATTTACGATTGTAGAGGGGAGAAGGAGGAGAGAGGGAGGAGAGAGGCAGGAGAGAGGCAGGAAAGCGAAGGAGAAAAAAAGGAGAGCAGAGATCTCAAATTTGATAGACAGGAGAGGAGAGGGGAAAAGAGGAGACACGAGGGGGTGGATGGAAAGACCGGGAGAGAGAAAAAGTGTTTTTACATACTCAGTCTCCGGGTTTGACTGTAGTAGGTTGGTTACTCGAGGCAAATGAGCTTGAACATGGGTGAAGCTGAAAATGTGACATTAATGGAGATGGGAGAGTGATACGGAGAGTGATACGAAGCAGTTCCTCGCTGATCTATTACCAAAAGATGCTTGACGTCGGGAATGCTCTGGTTGCGATGGGCCCATTGTGAAGGGTTTGAAGGACGGAAGCGGCATCGAGTTTCTCATCGCCGGTGCTTCCGTTTGCCGGCAATCGAGAACTGCGAGGGATTAATTAGCAAAGTAAGATATGATGACTGGAGTAACACGCCAATCAGAAGCCTCTCTTTCCCTCGTCGGACTGCGGCTTTTTTCCTTTGCATCCTCATTTCCTTTTCCTTTTTTCCCCTTGTTTGGCGTGCCTGAAGTGGCTGGAAGCGTCTGCTCAGGCCGGATGATTGGCTCGGAACCGCTGGCGGAGATACGATTGCATGGATCTCGTGGATCTCATACTGGAGGTGTCACGGGTGTCATGGGTGTCATGGATTTCATAAGGGGCTTCAGAGCTTCAAATTTTGGTAGGGCTGTACGAAGTGCTCAATCCTCAATCCTCAATCCACAATCCACAATCCACAATCCTCAATCCTCAGTCCTCAAAATCACAACGTGGCCAATGAAGGGTTGGATTGCTGCTGTCGGCAAATCAAGTACAAAGTATGCTGCGATGCTCGCGGTGTTTATAACATATTGAATCTCCCCCCAAGGACATCAACATCAACATCAACATCAACATCAACGCCTCGATGAGATGCAATCGACGATTAAACGGCCGCTACTTGTCCCTTTCAAGGTTGACGAATATGCAATATGCATAGGCTTCCAAGAATCGGCAGATCGAATCGAAGTGCTGTATTTTCTGTGGCCTCAGGTACCAAGGCATAAGTTTGAGTGAATCTGTGCATGTTCCTGAAGATCTACCGTCATGCATTTTCGTGTTCTTGTCTTGTCTATCGGGAAGCGTGAGGTTGTCCCTCTTGACTCAAAGCTCCATTATTGCGCCTCCATCAATCGAATGGATCAGGTTCCATGTGTCTGGTAAGCCTCGTCCCCTCGTTCCCTCGTCCCTCGTCCCATCGTCCCATCGTCCCATCGTCCCATCTCAAAGTACGTGCCCACCTGGTACGTCCCCGTTATTTGCCGTACAAAGGCAGATGGACTCTGCGATCGCTGTCCCCGAAAGATTTGCTTATGAAACCTCTACAAAATGTGTGACCAAAGTCACCCAACGAGTGAGCCATGATATCATCCACTTCATGGCATTCGATATCGACAGTCTACAGTATCAACCTAGTACAGTAGGCTGTCGACCTGTACCACATTACAAGCAAGATGCATGTTCTCAATCCCACAGCATGAACAGCATGAACAGCATTCTAGATGTTTGATGCAAATGCAATCGCAGCGGGCTTTCACATTTCTAGTTAGCCATTTGACAAATCGAGAATGGAACTCTCTCATCGCTCCGCTGTAGCTTCTCGGTCTGGATGCTTGCGCGCCCAATCTCTGCGTTGGCAGTTGTCCTAACATCCACTTCTGGGTACAGTATGAATGTCCTCACATCCACACACAAGGGTTCGGGAGAAAGACACTCTTCACCGATGTCTCGGGGTTGGCATTATGCCGGCAGAATACACCGTACACACCGTACATCTACTTCCGTCCACACTATATACTCGACGGAGCTTTACGTCGTACACCAAACTCCTCTTTCAGGCCTTTAAAGGCAGCCAGCAAGCAGCAAGCAGCAAGCAGCAAGCAACTACAAAGACGATTGAATCGCCTTGACCGGCGCTGAGCAGTAAGTAACCACGCGCCATCCGTTTGCGCCTTTTGTGCCTTTTGTGCCTGATGTGCCTGATGTGCCTGATGTGCCTGATGTGCCTGATGTGCCTGATGTGCCTGATGTGCCTGAGGTGAGCTTACTACCAAATCTCACCGATCTTCTGTTCTTCGGCCATCCCCACGGAAACTCCCCGCCTTTCTCCAATGTAAGTGCGTGAGGGCAAGAGAAGATGTAAGTAAATATTCTAATTTTGAACGACGACAAACACCTCTCACGACATTGTCAACTCTTCAAGTTTTTGCGCGAGCTCCAATTTGATTCCTAGTCACCTCACAAGTAACTGCTCTCAACGAAGTCGGACCCCTTCCGCTTGTACCCCCCACATTCCGATTGTTTGCCCAAGTCCCTTCCTCGGTAACAGCACACCACTTAGTTCTAGACTTTTCTGCAACTGTAGCATCCGTTGAAAACAGTCGCTTCCCCTTTCTCCATTTACCCGTGAAAAGGGATTTCTTTGCAGTATCAGGTCCTAAACACCAAACAAAATCCACACAAGCAACAAATGGAACACGAAGACAACATGGTGACCAAACAGCATGTCAACGGTTCGGCGGAAACCGAACTTTGGAGACACCCTAATCCTACTGCGACTCGCATGTGGGAATTTATGCAAGTTGTCAACCAGCGTCATAATTTGAAGTTACGAAATTACGAAGAGCTATACCAATGGTCTATCAGAAATATTTGGGATTTCTGGGAGGAGACGTGGGATTTCACAGGCATCACAGCGAGCAAGAAGTGGACACAGGTGAATATAAATCCATTCTTATATCGACTTTCTTTTTGTCTTCGAGATGGATTTCACTCATGTGATCGACGTCGACAAGACCGAATGAGGAGTTATTACTAGGAGTTTATGATACAAGTGTGCCGTGTTCATGGAACAGAGTGAAAAGGGCATTTCAACGGTTGTCACAAGGTGATGCTGAAAGCACAATTTCTATCAATCTCAACTTGAATCGTGAGAGGGGTGTCGAACATAATCATGATTACTTATCACATTCTCCCAAAAACAAAACTAACAACTTCAAGGCTCTTGGGGATAATGCCCCTATGTTCCCACGACCAGATTTCTTCAAAGGCTCTCACCTCAATTTTGCTGAAAACCTCCTCTATCCAGCAGGTCTAGAAATTGATCCCAACTCCACAGCTATCATTGCTGCAACAGAGTCTACCAGAGAAACAGTATCATGGAAAGAGCTCCGGGAACGCGTCCGACAATGTGCAAATGCGCTACGTACTTTAAGGGTCGAGCCGCATGATCGTGTTGCTGGGTTTTTAGGAAATCACACTAACACCGTTGTTGCTATGCTTGCAGCTACATCAATTGGAGCAGTATGGACAGGTGTCAGCCCTGATACAGGAGTTGCGGCTGTTTTGGATCGTCTTGTCCAGATTGAACCGGTTGTGCTTTTCGCTGACAACGGCGTGGAGTATAATGGTAGATTGCATGAGAGTCTAAGCAAAACACGTGAGATTGTCAAGGAGTTGAAAGGACTTCGGAAATTGGTGGTTTTCAATACAGTGGATCTCCCTATCGACCTTGACAACATGGAGATCGAGAATGGGACAGCATCGACATATGATGATTTTCTGAAAGCGTAAGGGAACCAGACTTCTACCCCACCGCTGAATTATTTCGCTCACACATACTACCAGAACCAGTAACCCATCGCTGTCTCTAGGATTTGCACAACTGCCTCCAAGCCACCCAGTTTACATTCTTTATAGTTCCGGTACCACAGGAAAACCAAAATGCATTGTCCATTCCGGCCTAGGAACTCTGATTCAGCATAAAAAGGAGCATATCATCCACTGCGATATCCGTCCCCAAGATCGACTCTTCTACTTCACAACCTGCACCTGGATGATGTGGCACTGGCTCGTCTCGGGACTCGCATCCGGCGCAACAATTGTTCTCTATGACGGCAGCCCCTTCAAACCACACTCCCATCTCTCTATGCCCCTTCTCATCCAAGAACTAGAAATAACCCATTTCGGCACTAGCGCCAAATACCTCTCCATCCTTGAGCAAAACTCCATCTTCCCACTCCAACAAAACCCCCCCATCAACCTCTCCACCCTCCGTGCCATCTACTCCACCGGCTCCCCCCTCGCCCCCTCCACCTTCAAATACATCTACAGCGCCTTCCCACCCACCATCAACCTTGGCAGCATCACCGGCGGCACCGACATCATCTCCCTCTTCGGCGCCCCCTGCCCTCTAACCCCCGTCCACGTCGGCGAAATTCAAGTCCCCGCCCTCGGCATGTCCATCCACGCGTACTCCCCCAACGGTTCCGCCCTCCCAGCCGGCGAACCCGGCGACCTCGTCTGCACCGCGCCTTTCCCCTCTCAACCCACCACTTTCTTCGGCCCCAACGGCGACTCCCTATACCATGCCTCCTACTTCGCCTTCTACCCCTCGCACCCGCAGCCCATCTGGCATCACGGCGATTTTGTAAAGTTCTCTCCAACAACCGGCGGGATTTACATGTTGGGGCGCAGCGATGGGATTCTGAAACCGAGTGGAGTGAGGTTCGGGAGCGCGGAGATCTATAATGTTGTGTTGAAACATTTTGGCGAGGAAGTCGAGGACGCGCTATGTATTGGGCGGAGGAGGGAGCAGGACGACGATGAGACGGTGGTGTTGTTTTTGAAGATGGTGGAGGGGAAGGAAGAGCTGTTTGGGGAGGAGCTGGTGAAGAGGGTCAAGGAGGTGGTGAGGAGGGAGTTGAGTGCGAGACATGTTCCAGGAGTGATAGATAGGTGTGAGGAGATTCCTGTTACAGGGAACGGAAAGAAGTGAGTTGATTTTTTTCCTTTTTCCCGCTCTTTCTTTCCTCTCTTTACTTTCTCTTTCTGCCTTTTTTTATTTTGGTTTTAACCTCACGTTATCCTCTTCCTGCCCCCCCCCCCTATCCTTTTCCGATATACCCCTCCCCCCCCCGCGCAAAAAATACACAATTACAATTTAAAAAAAAAAAAAAAAAAAAAAAGACTAACCACCAACCCTCCTCCTCCAACCCCCAGAATCGAAGTAGCAGTGAAACAAATTCTCTGCGGCATGAACATCAAGACATCGGCCAGCGTCGCGAATGCCGAATGTTTGGACTGGTATCGCGAGTGGGCTAGGACGCATTGAGAGGAGGGAGGGGAGCGGGGAAAACGAGGGTTGGGGGAAGGGTAGGGAAGAGAGGGTGAAGGAAGGGAAGGGAAGAGAGGGTGAAGGAAGGGATGGGAGATGGTAGATTAGATGATTGAAGGAAGAACTCTATAGATAGATAGATAGATAGATAGATAGACAAGATACGAATAAATGATGACTCAACTACATTAGTAGGCGAAAAGTAAGAAGGAGAATGAATGTTAACAGCGACGGACGATCCATGGTTGTAATTTACTTCAAAATAGCATTGCTGGCATATTGAAAGTTCAAAGAAAAGTATAGCGTGTCTGGCTATTCATTCCTATGCTACCTTTGATACGATTAAAGTCAGATCCACGGTGCTCCAATTCCGGTAGAAGAAGCCCCATCCCATGCATCACTGCGGCCCGTCTCATTGTATTCATTCATTCGTTCATTCACTCATTCATACATACATCCATGTATACTCCGCCTTACACGTAATCAGAACTTCGGAATAAACATGGGAGTATTCTTCTTCCACTCCTGGTAATCCTTCCGATCACCATATTTCTTATCATACTGCACCACTTGTCAGCCTTCTGTAAATACCAAACAAGCCGAAACCCCCAAGAAAGAAAGGGTTACATACCTTATTCTCACTCAACGGCACCCCACTGACCTTCAACAACAAAAACGTTACAAAAGCCGGACTCACACCCGCCACCAGCACCCCCAACACCCTCCCCGCGAACCCCCACCCCGCGGTCCTCATCCCCACTTGTCCAACCCGGCCCGCCAAAATCCCCGCACTCATCGTCGCGATGCCCACCCATAACGTGCTCTCCCCGAAATAATTCGGATGTCTACTCTTGGACCACAGGCCCCTTGTAAGGAACTCTTCGTCGTGGAGTTTTTCCTTTTTCTCCCGCACCCACTGGGATTTCTGGCGGTCGGCGCGGATCTCGAAGGCGAGGCCGAAGGTGTAGAGAAGGAGGCCGAGAACGTCGGTTGTGAGGAGGGTGGGCAATGTGCTTAGGAGGGAGTGGGGGATCGAGTTGAGGGCGAGGATGGGCATGAGGCAGAGGGAGACCCAGGTTGCTTGGGCGACGAAGGCGCCGAGGAATCTAGGGGGAGACTTTTTAATTTGGTCGAAGCGGGAATCGTGGCCGTCGGAAAGGATGCGTTGGAATAGATAGGTGCCGACTTGTGGTGAGAAAAGGGTTAGTGTGGGTGCCACGTGAGGGGAAGAGAAGAGGGGAGATCTGGGTGAGGGGCAGAGGGTTAAGGCTGAAGACGGAATGAATGCTTACGACGAGTAGCCCAGATTGAGACCGCAGTGCTGAGAACTACCTGTCTCCAGTTGAGACCATTGGGTCCACCTTTACCGGTGAAGGCATCGATGATTTTAGGCCATTCCGGGAGCGCTTTTCCAGCAATCGACGCAGCAGCACGTGCTCGGATGGTTGGGAGGTACAACGAGAGCGCAGTGACGGAGAGGTAAGTGAGAGAGCCTGAAAGGTCATAAAAACGCTCGGATTGAGCGAGAATAGAAGGGATAGCTACAGCTGCTTGGATTGCAAACGCGGCTGAAACCGAGGGGACAAGGGTGCGAAGGAAAGGATTGCGGAAATTGGTGAGGTGGAGGAGCGTATTGGTGAGAGTCATATTTTCTTTTCGAGATCGGATTACTGCGAGATCACGAGTTGAAAGTAAAGAATCAGAATTCAAGTCTTGGATTGGAGAGTTATTTGTGAGCTTATTTAAAGATATGCGCGACCTTTCATCTCAAACCCCGATTTGGTATACCGTTGGAAACAGCCAAAATAAGATCAAGAAGGAACAAAGCGACACAAGGCTCTTGCCGCCTTGCAGAATGGTGACGACATTCGTGTGGCATCGGACAATTTTTGTGTCCGCTCCGAATTCAGGGTACTCAATAGTTGTAACCCATTTAATGCAATTGCTTGGTTGTTCCAGGATATTGGACTTTGTCCAAGGTTTCAATGGTTGCACCGCTGTTAAGTTCTTGTGACACTCTCATGGCGCAGGGGCGGGAAATCAGTCCTCGCAACGAAACAGTCCCTCTCACTCTTGACTATAGACTGTCATTCTGATAGATCCGATCGCAAACCTTCGCAAGCATGCGCCTGTGCTTCGAAAGCATGCGCCTGTGTATCCAGATCTTCAATTGTTTTTCGAACGAAAAGGGTTGAACTTCCTAGATGTAGGAATGGCTACTGATGGGAGGTGTTGTCGAATTCCGATAGGAGTATCCTTAATTATCAATCACTCTTCAGCCATCTGCTTTAGTATGCCCAGCTGTAGCAATCTCCAAAATTTCCCTTTCCAATCCCTCAACGGCAAGCACTTCGATGCCTTTCTCTTCTAATCTCCTCCTCCCTTCATTCTCGCCTACGAAAGTTTCTGGCTCCTTCACACCCACCACCACCTTCCGGATGCCCCTTCCATTCTCTCCCAGCCTCAAGATCCTTTCCAGACAACTGACATTCCCGCTCAACCTCTTTGCGCACGGCTCCATCGTTGTGTATAGTATAGTGTTTTCTGGTAGCACATCTGCGAGTTGTTCTTCGGGTATGTTGTGTTTCTGCGCTAGTTTGATGAAACAGCACTGTTCAGCATGCGTGTTACCCGGACACTCGAGTGTGTAGCCGGTGGAGAGGGTGGTGTTCGTGGAGGGATCGAGGAGGAGGGCACCGACGCGGAAGTTGGTGGGTTTGGGTGGAGAAAGTTGTGCGAGTTCCAGAGCTTGCCGAAGGTAGGAGAGATGGTCAGGAGTAGGTCCGTCCATGGTCGCAAGTGTATATTTTAAAGTCTGTGGTATGTAAATGTATTGAAGAAGAACGCTTCTACCAGAGTAGACCGAGTGAACGTAATTATTTCTGGAAGCAGTCCAGCACCGAGGAGTAGGAGTAATTGTGAATGCATCCAAAGTAGTTCTGCAAACGGTCGATTTGTGGCATGAGGTTGTTTATTGCTCTTATTGTCGCATAAGAGATCGTCCGCCAGCCCACTTGGCGTGGGAATTAGAAAAGCCGTTATGAAAAAGGATTACTTCATGATGCGCAATATCAAGCTTCCTGTACCTTAGCATGTTCGCCCAGTTGTGCCCAAGTTTGAGTATACCGCCTTCCTCATCTGGCACTGTTTCAACATTTCGACAAACCTAAAAGCAGCATTTTAAAATCTACGTACGTCACAAGGAAGGAAGAAAGCGAGACGCAGGATGAAGAGACCAGGAAGATCGTAAGAGAATGGCATTACTCACCGATAGGATTCTGACTTGACTTTGGTACCTACATGATGGATACATTAACACTTGTCATCTTTGGAACAAATTATTCTCATTTTAAGCATAAGCTTCTACCCCAAACCATCTGTGCTCGTGCTTCATTATCCGTTCCCGTCGCGACGAGAATTAATTGAATTCATAGCCCGCCGGGAGCACACAGCCCACCGGGAGCACGGAGCCGCCAGGGAAAGTACTACTACGCTGCAAAATCCGCTCACTCCCTATTCAACATCCGAATTGCCAAAACAATTGAATTCATGGACCGGGAGGAAAAATGTCTGATGCAGCATTGCCAAAGATCAAGGTGACCGACGCGCACTTGGACATCAGCAAGGAACAACATGCCATTGATTCTCCTACAACACCCGACGGGGGAAATTCGCCGAGGCCACGTTCTGCCACTTCATCTGAGGGTAGGTGCCTATTCCTCATGTTGAGAGGTGTATTTGCCCAAGCTAGTGGCCTTGATATTGATGTTTGGATGTTGAGTGTTGGTAAAGCTTATCAGAAGCTGCATGCTAATACGTGTGTTTGATACCAGGCAATGCACATTCCACGGGCCCGAAGAAATCACAGGCAGTGTTGAACCGCAATGGATCTGGCAAAGAAAATGGGAGCGAGGCAACATCTCCACCGCAACATTCTACGGCCATCGACCCCTTATCTCATGTATGCGCTCCCAGATCTGTGACCTTATACTACTCGGCGAAGGGTCAATCCGAAACATGAGTCGACGGAACATACTTGGCTGACTTAGTAATCTAGCATATTCTAAAGCGAACAAATACCGACAATGTAGTATCTCAAAAGTTACGAAATGCTCCAATGATTGGTAGCGGAGCAGCAGACATCGGCAGCCCAGGGAGTCCTGAGATAGGTCCACCGGGTAGACAGATGACTCCGGATATTATTCGCAACGACACTGGTCCGTCGAGGGACAAGAAGTGAGTCTTATTTGCTATGATCGGACATTAGGTGACACACGTACAGAAGAGCTTACTGTGTCTCTTCTTGGGCTGATTCTCGTAGCCGGATCCCATCTTACAAAGGCTGACTCAATCGTGACTGCACAGGAAAGGCGTTTCCTTCCTAAACCGGTTCAACATACTAGGAGGCAAGAAGAAGGATCAGGTAGAAGTAGAGGACGATGAATCAGAACTGGACGACTCACGTACAGAAGGCATGAACGCCCATGTCTTTTCCACTTCGATAGATGCGAATGGCTATACGCCGAGACATAAAGAGCCACCGCGGTATATTAAGGTTCGGGCTCATAACAAGAAGACGACAGAGTTTAATCGAATGTTTTTGGCTCAAGAATTGACCGGCACGAAAACTGGACCGCAAAATGGAAAGATCTCTAGTCCCACAGCCTCTGTGGATCCCAACAAGTTGACAAAACCGCCCAGGTCTGGCGGCGCAGTGTGGGCAGCCGAATTCAGCAAAGATGGAAAATATTTTGCTGCAGCAGGGAAAGATCAGGTGGTTCGAGTATGGGCTGTGATTTCGACTCCCGAGGAACGACAAGCTCACGAATTCGACGAAGACGAGGAGAAGCTGAGTGCGCCTGTGTTTCGGTCGAAGCCAGTCCGAGAATTCGAAGGTCATACCCAAGACATTTTGGATCTGAGTTGGAGCAAAAACAATTTTTTGCTGTCTTCATCGATGGATAAGACGGTACGGCTCTGGCATATAAGTAGACAGGAGTGTCTATGCACGTTCAAACATAAGGATTTTGTGACATCGATAGCTTTTCATCCTAAAGATGATCGATTTTTCTTGGCTGGATCCCTGGACTCTGTGCTACGACTTTGGAGTATCCCTGACAAGAGCGTTGCATTTTGGAACCAATTGCCGGACTTGATAACGGCTGTGGCTTTTAGCCCAGATGGGAAGACAGCCATGGCTGGAGTTCTAAATGGACTCTGCCTCTTTTATGAAACCGAAGGCTTGAAATATCATACACAGATTCATGTCCGATCTTCACGAGGAAAGAATGCGAAGGGGAGCAAAATCACGGGGATTCGAACAATCATCTACCCACCAAACGATCCGGAGGGAGAAACAAGGGTTCTAATCACATCCAACGACTCACGAGTCCGGGTGTATAATCTTCGCGACAAGAGCCTGGAAATGAAATTTAGGGGGCACGAAAACATTTGTAGTCAGATTAATGCATCATTCAGCGACGATGCGCAGTATGTGATATGTGGAAGCGAGGATCGAAAGGCATATATTTGGTCATTAGGACCCACGGATAACGAAAACAAGGACAAACGACCTTGCGAATTCTTTGAAGCGCATTCAGAAGTCGTTACAGCAGCTATAATGGCACCCACGAAATCAAGAATTCTTCTGAGTAGTTCAGGAGACCCTCTCTACGACCTGTGCAACCCCCCACCCATAACTTTACTTAGCCGAGATGAGTTGAATATGCCTCAAACACCTCGTCTACCTAGTGAGGGTGGTGAACCTACTCCCGAACCTCACATCAAGAGACCCGAAGAATCACCGGCATACCTTGCAAGGTGTAGTCACAATGACGGCAACATCATCATTACTGCAGATTATTATGGTCGTATAAAGGTTTTCCGACAAGATTGCGCTTTTAAGAACCGGCGAAACGACATATGGGAAACCGGCTCAACATTCTCTAAGAGAGTGCTTGGTAGAAGCAACAGCATAATGACACGCAACAGTGGTGGATCCCATTCCCGACGAACTTCAATCTCTCAAAGTTCTATTGCTGGTCCTAGCACACAATCGGATCACATTTTGAACTGGCGCAACGCGATCACTAACGAGCGCCCACAGACGTCCGCTTCGCACACCAGGGCGCCGGCTTTCAACAGCCGCAATGATCGTAGTGTGTCGCCCGGGAAATTTACTCGTGCCACCTACTCATCTTCATCCGCCAACATCGCAAATACAGCCCGTCAACTACAGTACGGCAGTAACATCCCAAACACCGGCACCACAACTACCATCAGTACCGGATATGGAAGTGGCAATGCACCATCCAGTATATCCACCAATTCCCCTCCGCGCTCCCTCTTCAAAACTCCCACCAACAACACCACCCCTAGCCAGCCACCCCCTCCATCATTCACTCTCAACCGCGTCGCAACCAACAAACTGCCACCTCAAAGTTCAGAAAAAGACCCGTCAATGGAAAATACCACCCGTATTGACGCATCCGGGAAGCCATACCAGTTCTGGAATATAGGGAATTGGAAAAACAACACCAATTCGGTCGCAATCAGTGATCCGAATAAACTTGGCGGGGATCTCGTTAGACCAAATACGTCGAAGAACGGGAGCGTGGTCAGCAAGCTGAGTAGCGATGGGACGGAAGCGGACCTTGAGGGGGAGAGCGATGGGAGTGGGAGTGATCAGATGGTCGCGTGTAGGAAGTGTGGGGGAAAGGATTTCAGGGCAAAGAAGGTCAGTGGGAGGGGGCAGATGCTGGTTTGTGGGAAGTGTGGGACGGTTGCGGAGTAGTCTATAGAGAGGGAGGAAAAGAGGAATCGATTTTTGGGTTGCTTGGAACTCTTCTTTTGGGTTTGTGCGGCTTACATAGCATTGGCGTTGGAGGAGCAGAGTGTTGTGGTGCACTACGTGGAGATTTTGGCTAGTCGACTCAAGAGCGGGTAGATGCGTTGCTGCTTTTAGGAGGTGGGATAGACTGGTGTAGTAGGTTTTGGATTTGACGTATTGATTATAGGGAGTTTGAGCACTCAGATACTTTGCAAGTACGTAAATATATATCTCTGCATATTTTAGTTTTACATATTTACGGAGATCGCAGAACCAAATGAATAATACAAGTCATGAATTGCTGTCAGAAGGATATAGGTGGCAGCCCCTTGGGAAAGCCTTGTGCATCTACGCATGTCCACCTGATGATTATTTGTGGGAGAGATGATCCAAATAAAGCTTGATATTGAATCGGCTCCATCTGATGTCCGTGAGAATATGTATCAGCAAGCATCCGAACGATGTCGTTTGCCCTTGGATTAGAAAGTGAAGTCTACTACCTAATCATACTCAACTCATACACGATGGCTCATCCTAGGGGGTTATGAACGTACCCTTTCTTCCTTCTAACCAATCCTGACCTGTCAATATGCTGCCAGACAAAGTATGCGGAAACTCTGGCTAGTCAGAATTATCCAGTAGTATGGGATTCTAAGTTCAAAAGAAGAGAAAGGGGGCAGAATGAATCGGAGAAGTTGAAGTTTGGGAACTTAGTAGGAGGCGAGATGACGAAATCACGCTGTAGAAGGACCAGTGTAGGACTTAGCGTACGATCAGTGATACGGTGGCTGGCTGATATTGAGGATCACATATGTACGTACGTACGTACGAATTCGATATCACACACAGACGCAGGTATTCGTCAAGATTAGTAATATTGAGGATATCCTGAAATACCGGAATGTAGTACATTCCCAAGAGTTCAGGAGTTTGAACTTCCTGGTTAGGCAATTGTGAAGCTAGGGAAAGGAGCCCTGCTTCTTCTCTTCTCCCCTCGGCTTGCTTTCTCTCTCCCCGGCCTGCTTTCCCCCTTGAGAAGTACTGGCATTGGCAACCAGCTAAAGGCAACCAGCCAAAGGCTTTACTTTACATTCATTCCATCGAGCATCCCGGTATTTCAGTATATTGCTAATATCAGTGGTATAGAATCCGATACTCCTCACTGGGCATATATCCTTAAGAATCCATATGTATCACTATAGTAGGGCATATGCAAAATACTGAAAATACCAAGTCCTGCACTGAGAAGGACGCAAAGGGAAGTAGGGGAATGGGAATGATAGAAGGATTGATGGGATGAAGTGAGTGGCATGTTGGTTTGTAAAGAGGCGAGTATAGGGAAGGAGAGCTGCTCCTTTTGTGAGGAGAAGGATGAGGGTGGATGCCACAGCGGATGGGTGGTTCAAGTAAAGAAAGGTATATTTCATTGTAAAAGCATGTAACCACAGACATGCAACTGCCGGTTCAGATATGGCGTAACATAATAAGGCAGTCATGTAATGAGCGGTGTTCCACTCAGATAGAGTGATCATATATGTCAACTTGTTGACGAGATCTCACGAAATATTCACATTTACTGGATTGTAGTTGCTCGCTGTTTATCTTCTGAAGCATCTATCACTATTTATACGCAGAAGATCAGATCAGAGCAAGATGGATAGGAAAGCAGCGAGGCCCTCGGACGTTCAATGCTATGTGCAAGGCATCGCGGTCACACCATTGCTTCGAGCTATCTACCGTAGAACTTCTTCGTAAAATCACCAATGCGACTTGAACTGTGTACGTGTATTCGCACGCTACAAAATTCGAGCTTTCCTTACCATGTCCACCACATCATACTTTTCTTCCTAGCAACAGCAATGTGCCTACTCCTCACAAACTCCCCGAGCTCAAGAAAGCCAGTCATGACAATTACATCAGGATTATCGCAAGGTAGGGACAAGGGAAACCGCACCAAAGACGGCTAGGGCTGAAGATCGATGATCGGTGAGGGCATCAGATCAACTGTATATTAACGGCACACATAACCAGCATTCTCAGACAGAGATGTCACAGAACCTCGTCCAGAAAGAGTATGGTACTTGCAGCCATGTGGTTGAGCTACTAGGAACGCAGCACTGGATCACATACTGTCATTAGGAATTTAGGCGTAAATGGTAGATCAAAGTTCATCATCCGGAAGGACCCCCCGGGTATGTGCAGATGCTATCCGCGGGTAGGCGTGTATGTGTGTATTTTGACGGATGGTACCAGGATATGAGCGGATCGATTTCATTGATTAAGCAGAGCGGTCCACACACGGTATATGTCTTGAGATCGTAGTGAAAACCCACCATTCGTCGATATCGAGCGCACAAAACCGAAGATCATACACAGTAGCAGCAAGACTAGACCTCTCTCTTCTGCTCAGGTCGCCTGTCAACAATAATGTCTGGAAGTTTCTGTTGTCCAATGCCTATCCCGCCTGTGGATAAACATGTCTCGATCACAGAAAAAAAAAAGAAAAAAGAAAAAGAAAAAAAGAGAACTTACAGTGGCAAAGCAAGAAACCAATCAGTAGCGCAAAACCAACAAATAATTCTGCATGCAGAATAACCGTTCACCGATCATCTCGGGCCGTGTCTCTGAGCAGGTGTTTTGACTTTCCATTCGTGGGCAAATGTAATGGGCTCCAATGTGATGTGGTCAGGTCAATGTAACATGATAGAAAAAGTAGGTCTGTGTATGTCATCATATTCGACGAAATTGCTACATGTGGAAGCAGCAGCAGCCAAAACTCAATTCTGGCAGCACTTGAACGGGAATGGGCAGGAAAATGATGCACGTCACACAAGCCGCAGACTTGCCCCTTCCACTCATGTTGCTCGATCTTTCGGATCGCGATACGCACAGCTCAGAGACTGGCCGAACTCCACGATCTGCCACTGGGCACTGGGGGCGAACTGACGGATGTCCGAGTCGAGTGGCTGTGGGACACGACCCCCTTCTCCATTTCCGCGAATCCTCGAATAATTTTTTTGCCCACGAAGATCTGAGCTCTGGGCTCTGCTTACTGATGAGATCGTGGGGTAGAGCGAGTTCGTGGCATGACGATATGTATTGGGAAATGGAATGTAACCTTACTCGAGTAAGTTGAAACATAAAAGAAATCATTGGAAAGTCTTTTCTCGGTCAGCCCGTCAAAGCGAGTAGAAAAAGGAACTACGACGCCATCACTTGGCCGCAGATACTTGCAGATACTCAAGAAGCTGATGACTCGGGGTCGGGAGTTAGCAACAAGTCAACGATAGAGAAAGGCGACTAGATCCTCCCCGTCGACTCCATTCCGCTCCCAGAATAAGCCAATTTGAATTTCTGTGCAGGCCGAGATCTCCCAACCCGAGAGCAAGCAAAATAACGAGGCTATTAGCTTCTGTACCAAGTGGATTATCGAGGAACTCGGCCTGATCCAGGCTTTGAAGGCTTTGAAGGTGGAGAAAAAGGGCAACTTTTCGCTGAAGAATAATTCCCCGCGAAATTAAAATATTTTGCTGTCCAATGCTAAACATAGTATGAGCCGCGCGGGACCAAGTAAGTCGTTCCGAGATGAGTTGCGTCCGAGTCAAGCAAAAACACTTACCGGTATCCCGGTGCTCAGAAAAGCAAAGAGGGCACAATAGCGGTGGCAATACTTGAATGCAGGCAGCTCTTTGACATTTGTCTTTCGTCAGCTTCAATCTACTATTGCCACTGAGCGGTACGGTGTACCCAATGATTGATTAGAAAGTGGCACTCTTGGATAGGTGGCTGCCATTAGCAGCCAGGTGACCATGGTTGTCTTCTACTGTACGCAAAATATCAGGTTGAAGAATACGGTAAAGAAAATTTATCAATCTAAAGCAGCTAAAAGATAATCGGCATTGTAGGAACCATTCCCCGCGAACCACAGTGGAGCGATTCCGACTCCAGTTATTGAAGTTCCCTGGGATCAACTGGAGGAGCTGTAGATCTTGCGGCGGTCATGTTCAGGCGGTGAACACCGTCACGAGTCTACGACCATTCTACTTCGTGAAGACGGTGAATAAGTGGCCGCATGCGATCCTACAGCGCATATCCACGCATGCCACGCTTTAGAAGGAACAATATTGCTTCTACCGCATGGGGAATTCGAGACCGACTAGCATAACAAATAGTCAGGGCAGCTTCCTCGAAACAGCCTCACCAAACGGAGCCGCATTGTCGATGTTCGAGAGGGCCTTTAGGATGTTCCCTTCATTTCAGATATTCTAGGCCATAGCAATCGAGGCAAGACATGAAACTCGAATAGACATTGTCAAGGATAAGCCCAGCCACAGCTTCAAAGCGAGCATTGTTAGCATTCGTTAAAGTACATAAGTGGGATATACTGTACTTGGTTCCAATGATAAATCAGTGTAGTCCCTGTAGTAGACCCTTATATTTATCAGCCAACGAAATAGCAGAAAAGATATTCAATCTGCCGAATGATTGGTTAAAAAAGAGAAAGGTGCTAAAAAGAGACCACACTTATTTATCCTGACTACCAAGTATGCCCTTGTGGATCGTGAACAAACAGCATCGACCAGGTCATGATCTGCCCAGAAATTTGGAGTATGAACTGTTCAGCAAGAGACGGACGAGGGTTAAACCGCAGAATGGTAAAAGCTCTGCCGCGACCGACTCCAAATCTACAGTATCGCGCGCTCCCGTCTTTTAGTCCGCATGCTAAAAGCACTGATATAACCTCAAATTCAGGATAAGAGGCTCCAGACAACTTTGTCTGCTGCCAGATTCCATTTCTGGCATTGCCAGCCTGCTACTCGCATACCTGAACAAAGTTTAACATAAGCAATTGGTACGAATGTAATGTTGTACACCTTGTACTGCACAAATTGAGCTCTGCGCCATAGCAATTTCTGCCTAAAGCCAATCAATCTCAGTGCCCCAAGAATAACTTTTTTCGAAGGGTACGAGGGGTGCTCGCATACATCATTTCGCAAGGACGAATTGGGGCAAGTTGAAACAATCTGCTTGCGACGCATTGGCCACGTCGTCAATAGTACTCAACCTAGTACCGGCACAACCGTAAGATATCCCACTGGTGCAGCGTTGCATCGTATTGTCAAGACTCAAGACAATGCGTCCGGCACTATGGCTAAAGCATGATTAGCATCAACGTGAGAGGTAAGATGCATATCTAGCTAAATGCTAAAGAAGATTAAGCTTCGTCAGATACCAGTGCGGTCAGTACATATTCTTTTGCCAGTTACCGGTACATCCGAACACTGTATCAAAGTTTGGTACAAAGTTAGTACTGGAGAGCTGAACTGGATAGAGAGCACTCTGCCGATCCTACTCGGGCTCAGCAACTTCTCAACTATTCCGCGGGAAAATAAACGAACAGGAGAAGAATCATGCCATGTTTCTGCACTCTTCTTTTTGCGATCAGAAGATCCATTATATTTCAACTTGGATGGCTTCCGAAGCCGGCCCAGTCGAATGTGTCGGAGAACTGCAAGCTTGTCTCGAATTCCACACCGACCTAGTTTTTAATGACTTAAGGTACATGATAGTTTCTGAAAGTTCATGCTCTTCGAGATGGGGATGAAACATCATGCCAATGTTCTAGAAGGTTTCAATAAAACCTTCTAGTGTCCTGCTTCGGTGGGTCTCTAGTTACTGTCAAGTAATTCTTTCTTTGGCCCCTGGTCAAGTACCTGTCAAATGATTCTAAGACCGTAGAGATAGCAGAAGTCCTTTCAAGGTTATCAATTCACGCATGAATCATTCGACCATGATGTTTCTGTTCCAGCCAAAGAAAGCGTATTGTTCCATTCTTAGAGGAAGGGCGTTTAGGAGATTCGACGTTTCCTCACAATGGGAGTTACCACGTCTAGCTTGATAGCTTCAAAAGCGCTTGAGTATTGAGGGGCGGTTCGGAAACTACTCAGATGACCTGCAATTCCCGCTGGAGGAAAAGAACTTTCAACGTTGTCCACGAATCCAATAGCTCTCTTGGCGATACCTTGTTGAAAATTTGTCAGAGGACCATGGTCTAAGTGGTTCTTTCGTCTGGGCGGCTTGTACAATGATCCGCCATCAAGAGTACTTTCACCACCCATGTCGAAAGAGTGGGATAGTGAGATAACCAAGAGGAGGTGCAGGGATATAGCAGAGCGTCGTGGCCATGTAGCGCAAGGATAATATAGTGACCTGCTCTGTCAATCGTCGAATCCAATGCCATGGCCTCTGGTAGCATGGATAATAAAATCCGACGACCTTTCGACAAGGTTTCCACGTTGTAAATAGCAAAAGAAGCCAGTGTAAAACGAAGCGCCCCTTAGCAAGGTGGGGTTTGTGAGCGCCTTGAGCGAAGGATTGAAAAGCTGTGATGCTCCTACGTCCTAAGCACAAACTTATCCTAATGCGAGATGCTTTCCGGGGTTGTTGCTGATCTGTCCAAGCTTCCGGCACCCATTGCCAATAGCATCATCAAGAGGCCTATTTCGGTCGGGTGGCATTATGTGCGCAGAATTTCGAATGCATGGATAACAGGACGGCAAAGCAGATCCCGCAAATACGACCTTTCGGGGATAAGTGTTGCCTGGAGTGAAACTGGAATCGATGTTTTATGTGCAACGGTGGCGATCAATACTTCGTACAGTACATCCTTTCCAAGTGTTCAGTTTGATGGGTTAGAAAAATGCAAGTGGGTGGAAGTGTGTCTTGTGGAAAACCTTCTAGAAAGGTTCGATGACAAGCTAACGTAGGCGAAAGGCGGTTTTATACCGAGTACCATTGTTACATTATTAGAAAGGCATGAGCAGCGATGACCCTTGGAGAGCACGATAGTACACGACCAGGCACAAGTCCTCGTAATTTCATTACTCTACTTGGTATGTTTACGTTTACCACGGATTCTTCCTCCTTCATGTGGTGACGCCATTATCATGATTCTATGACCAAATGGCAGCTTAGAGAGTTCCTTAAGATTGGTATTTCGCTGATCAGATCAGAACACTCGCTGGTAGCGCTGGTGATTGCATTCTTCCATCAGGGATTCTCATCGGAGAATTAGATCCAATCGCTTCTGCGTCCGTATGGGTTCTACGAGATCATCATACTTGGTATTGATCCTTCATAAGTCTTTAGATAAGAGCGATCGCAAAGCTGCCATTCACCCGTCTTTCACGTGGAGGTTCCATCGAGTATCTATCTTCTGTCTTGTTGTATGACCATCTCAATGTTGCCGAGGCCATGAACCACCCAAAAAATCAAATGGTAGTCCTCCGAGAAGACCACCGGCCAAGGTACGAAGTATTATGCCATCATCTCTGAGTCCGCCATCCTTAATCGGGAAATTTGCACTGGCAGTTACGGCGCCAGTAACTGGCCTGGTCTTTAGGATTTTCCGGGATCTCTCCCGCTCAGGGGCCAACTACACTAGAACCCCCTAAATACTCATACCGCTTCCCAGTCCAACTAGAACCAATCTTAGACGGTCAAGGACCCAGTATACTTCTCTTTACTGGGTCAAGTTGCCCCACGTTGTCTCGCATGACCCCGAGCTTCTCTGCCACCAGGTTTTTTGAAAAAAGTAGTCTTCGGAAAGAAGGAAAACTTTCTTGTAAGGGCAGCCTTGGTAATAGCAATCAACTTCAGAATGCAACTCCCTTCGCCTTTGGTGACACAAGATCTTACATCCCCATTCTGGTGTCGATAACTACAACGCCACGAGCGAGCGGGAGTATGGCTACTATATTGCATGCAGGGCGTCTCACTGTTCGCAGGGCGGTTAGTGATGATTACGGAGTAGGGAAAGACCGACGTGAGGTACTCCCGCTAGCACATTGTGGCTGAGCAGTTAGCAGATGTATTTTATGACGGTGAAGGCACAGATTGGGTTACATACGAAGAGGCTGCTCAGGAGTATGGACGATGCTTCTGACCGGGCCTGATACGGTTTAGGAGCTTCTGGTGCGACACCATACCTTACTACTTCCATAACATGCCTCTTGACTCATGCCTTGTCCCAGCGTCCCGCCCGCGAGTCGAATCCCGAACAGAACTGGCAAGCACAGATGATAAACGCGGTGGTCGCAAGTGAGATGTTCTGGAAAACAAGGGTCTTGCTTCTGCAGGCAGGGAACAGCATGTAGCGCGTGGGGCACCAGCGTAAAGGGGCCCCCCTGTGGTCCTTGACCAAATAACCATCTGACAAGAGAAGTACTTCGTAGGGTGGATACCTCTAAATACAGCTAATTTACCACGTAAGGAGTAATGAGAGGGCATTGAGGATGAACCGGTGTATTCGAGTGCCTTTCTTTTCTCCAAATGATTGTGGGACGAAGGAATGGCTATTTAGGCAAATTCAATTCAAGGAAATGGCACTTCAGTAGGCGCCAACCCCTCGTACTCGGAGCAGGAATAACTATATACAGCACTCTCTATATCATCAAGTGCCGTGTTGGGATTGTGTCGTTGCCTGTGTCAAGTTCGGAGTGCAAGAGAACATCATTCGAACTCTTAAAGGCATGATAGGACGGGTCCAATCAGGAGTAAGGAGTTACTGACCATAAGAAATGAAGCAGGGACGCTTCACGATGCGAATTGGAAGACCCCCCATATACTTCGCAGAGTGGATGTCGTTGATCGGCAGACCAAAACCACCAGTGTAAAACAGTATAGCGTTCATCCATACCCATCCATCCATCCATGACCCCCATCCATACCCATGCTCACAGGCAGCATTACCACCTCCAATGATCCATAACCTATCCGTATCCATCTTTTGCCCCTTGTCCCTTTACTCCCTAGTCACGCTGATTGATCCCTGATCCCGCTCAGTCAGGAACACCAGCAGAGAAGAGGAGCCACGCGGACTGCAGAGTGCAATTGCTTCCCGTCCGCTTCGTTCACTTCGTCCCTTATGGCACAGACTGTGAGTCCCGTCCTCTACAGTACTGTAGCAGGATCCTTGGACGGTTGAGCCTTCTTGGCTCTAAAGTTCTGACCACCACCCTGTTTTAAGCTTCAGCGACTTGCAGCAGCAATGCAACACCCTGGGTCGACTCGCATTCCCTTGTATTGCCCCCTGTTCAAAGTGCACAAGTAGTTTGGGAACCAGCAGCGGCCCAGCCAGTCCAGGTACAGTAACAGTAACAGTTACAAGGTCTGCCGGCTCCACTCCAAAGTCCATTTCCATCGTTTTGTTATTGCTGTTGCCGAGTAGAAGGCCAAAAGAACAAATTGGAACCCGCCTTCTCCCTTGTGCCTTGCCTCCCAACCCACACGACATCCTTCTATCGCTCGGTTGATACTTGCTGGAGTACTTGACCAAATAATATTCCGCATTCCTTGCCCTTACTCTCTCCGACACTGGAACCTAGTCCTGGGAAAAGAACCGGGGAAAAGAACTTTGGAAACTTCTTGACTGGACACTACTGTATCTGCTTCCTCTCCCGCCTCTACTCGGTACTCTGCCCGCCTTACGTTTTCCAGAGGAAATATACCCAATCCTGTGGCTTACGAGCGAGCTTACCAGGAGTACCACAGCCAAATCCCGTTGCCGAGAATTCTCCAGATCTCGTTGTGCTCTTGCGTTATTTCATTATTCCGTTATTTCATTATTTCATTCTCTCATTATTTCGCTATTTCACTATTTCATTATTTCTGAGTAAGGATATTTGATCGCTGATATCCAAGTTCGAATCTCCAACCTCCGAACTTGCTACTTCATTCCAGATCCAACAAGGAACTTTGTGATATTGAATTTGTTCGACGCCTTCTTACACTATCATTCATCTAAAAGTGCCTGCCGCATTGTATCCCGAGCTTCTTCTCAGCCCAGAAGCATCATCTCGCGATCCCTCTCCGCACCCTGCACCGAGCGCATGGCTCTTTCCGAGGCATACTAAATAAAATAACTTTCGGTGTTACCCCAAACCATAACCTCGACAACGTCAAATCATCTCACCACCTTGGGATCAAATTTTCACTGTAAGTTAACCTTCACCCACATTCCCGGCGGCATCTGCGAGGCAATGATTCCTGACTTCCAATAGTGGGCTGAAACCGTCGACACCCGTCACTCTCGAAAGACAAGACTTCTCACATAACAAATCTTCCTCGAGACGCGCAACGAAACGAAACATAAAACCAATTCATCCGTGCGAACGCGACTGTACCATACGGTACTGAGCTCTTTCGCCTCTTTGCAGACGGATCTGAAGCCTCGAGTACACTCTTCATACATATAGCTTGGTAGTGATCGCTCAAAGAGATTCACTGTTGATCGCGTACTAGACAGCAATTCGCCGACCTTCTGCGTAGCCATCTCCAACGGATCTGGACCAACGCCACTACGAAAGCATTTCTCCATCATCATCATATCTCACAATATCCCGTTGATTTGACATATCACTTCATCAGACGAACATTTGGCTCGTGCCTCAAAGCACGGCAGTTTTCATTCAACTCATCAAATCAAGCAGATACGGTTGTGTCGGTACTAAGCTTTGGAAATTTGGTCGTCGTATTGACACCTTCCTACTACGAATTCCGGCCCTGCACGCGGTTGCGCACTCGTACAAAAAGGATATTGACTTCGCAGCTAATTTCAGTGTGCCAAAGCCAGACGACTCGGCCAGCACCCTTAAAGTGGTTCTCCTGCTTCACCGTCTTGGGGGCAGAAAAAGGAGCCATTCACATTAATCGGCTGTACGGTTACCCGTGCGCTGTGACGTTCCCGCAACCCCGCCAACCCGGCGCCCAGATTGGCGGATAACTGAGAGTGGAAAATTTGTTGCGGCCACTTTTTTGAAGCCATAAAGTGACCTAGTCTTTGACAAGGTAAGCACGCTCGGATCGCTGCATATCTATAAACTTGATCCACTTCTTGTTTTTCATTCTTACATTTCTCTCACGAATGGAGAATTAGCGGTGTACATGGTCTTTTTCATGCCAACACCACAGCTCTTCTTACGCCATAGACCATTTCTAACATTTAAACACTAAAGGTTCTTAATATCAAGCAACGGCCCACGAAAGTTGTTCATCCTGTTCTTTCATCCCCTCGACTCTGCGAGAAAACGACAAATCACGTTACTACATCTCCTCAATCAAAAGTGCCTGGTGCTGTTCTTATTCTCTTCATATTGCAGTCAACCTTGGAGCATACTCACATCCACCCGAGACATAAAGCATCGCTCGAAACATAATATCACTCCTGGTACGGAATTTTAGACGAACGCCTGATCCGAGCGTCGAGCAATTCCTATAACTACCCCTCCATCCTCCCTATTCTATTAATCTGGCGAAGAGTGTTGATTCCATCATGGACATCAAAGAGATAGTTAACTCAAAAGGCAATAAAGGAGCAGCAGCCGCAGCCGCAGCCGCCGCCGCAAGTGGTGCAGCTCAAGATTTGCATTTACTTCAATCAATTTCTCAAGCCAACAGCCTCCGAATGTCAGAAGCTGATTCTGACAGAGGTACTTCACCTCACGGATCAGAACACTCTCAATATTCTGCTCCACGAATGACCATGAATGGAATGAACGGCGCGCCAAACGGCATGCATTATCCTTCACCTCCCCCTTCTAGTATGCAGTTACCCATGATGCAACAACCCTATCGATCTGATGTTGGCTTCGATAACGGTATGATGCACCAGCAAGACACTACGCGTCAAAGGCAACCAGCGGATCCAACCGTTCAGAAAGCATTCCCTTGCAGCACCTGCGGCAAAGGTTTTGCAAGAAGAAGCGACCTAGCGAGACATGGTAAGTTTATTCTCGACTTCTTGACAGTGTAACACAAATGTATACTAATTGATCCTTCAGAGCGCATCCACAGTGGCGTACGTCCTCATGTCTGCGACTACCCGGGATGCGGAAAACAATTCATCCAAAGATCAGCTTTGACTGTTCACTTGCGTGTTCATACTGGAGAAAAACCACACACTTGTGAACGATGTGCAAAGGTAAGCTCAGCATTGCATCGCATCAAGAACGTTTACTAAGAATTCTCCAGCCTTTCAGTGATTCCAGCTCCCTCGCGAGACATCGACGTATACATTCGGGGAAACGCCCATACAAGTGCCCTTATGCCGACTGTCAAAAGACCTTCACACGTAGGACGACCTTGACTCGACACCAGAATCATCATACTGGCACTGTTGAAGAAGCGGCTGCCGCGACTGCCGCTGCACTCGCAACTCGTCCAGGAAACAATCGTCCAGGCCGACAACGTTCGGATGGAGAGTCTTATTCCAACAACGGATCTCCTATGTCAACACCTTCACCTGGCCAGCGCAATCTTTCAGCTTCACCAAGCTCGGAAATGGCACCAATGAGTGCAATGCAACGTCATCCTGGTGATTATCAGTACATGAACAACAGTTCATTACCAGGTCATCTCCGAGGTGATTTTGGGGTTCCCAGTCAAGCTCCACCTGTCAGCACAGCGTATACAAACGGCATGCGTCCTACCTCCCATCCTACTGGTTATGGCCCACCACCAAATATCCTTGAGCCTCCTACCAATGTAGAACAGCGTCAACCGGGGAGCGCAAATGGTAGCCCGCATATGGCAAACATGGGTTGGCAATCGCCTTCAAACATGCCTTCTCCATCTCAGAGCAATGGCTATGTTTACCCAGATCCAGATCCCTACGGATCTTCAGCTGCAATGGGTCAGATGTACTACCCCAATTCAAACATGCGAAGACCTCAAAGTACAGAGCCGGATACTTACGATATGAAGCCGAGGATGAATGAGATGTGGACAGCTGCTCAATGACTGCATTGATCGGAATTCTTTATCATGTTTATGCACCGTCGGCTGGCTTGTTTTCCTGCGCAAAATCAAAATTTCCTCGCGGATTGTGTTTGATACCCCTGTACACCTTACGACTCTCCTCACTCCCTGATTTCATTGTGAAATCAATGGCAGCATTGCATCAAGGGTTCTAAGAACTTGAAAAAATTGGCGTTTTGTTTGATTTATAGCGCAAACTTACATTTGCTCGGGCGGTTTTCTCGAGCGATTTTGAAGGGCGGGTGCAGTAGAGATGTGATGAGCCAATGGCCGGCCCTTTGCTTGCGGACTACGGGGTGCTCGAGGAAGTGTTCATGACGCTCCTCATCATCTTGATTTATTCCTTTTACTTTTATGCCTATATCAGGCGGATAGGCATTCTATCTTTCTTTCGGTCCTTCCAATACGTTCACACTGCTTGCCAGCGGCATCGCAGGAAAGTCGACCGTAGCCTTCTCGCCGCTAGATGCGGCCTCAACGTAACACGAAAATGGGTAATGGGCAGGTATACAAGGGCTTTTTTTCGGAGGGGAAATTTGGTTTTCTGGTCGGGTAGCTTGTTTGCTGCATTTGCTGGGACATAACAAATCAATATATGTAGAGATATCAAATAAAAATGTTTAAAATCATAAACTTTGTACATCGTTTATTGCAATTGAAACGCATACGCTTGCAAAATAGTTGATATTAAATAAGTTGTATTAACTCACTCATATGACCAGATTGTGTTACAGATGATCCGACTCAGAAACTCTGTTCCACCTAGAAAGCCTCATCTTTTGAAGGATATAGTAGGTTAATTCTACCATAATTTGAAGATAATTACAACAATCAATGGCATTTTAGTAACCTAAAGATTTTGCAATCGCCAATAGCCTGGATCTTTACTCATACCATATCCTTCCTGATACCAAAGAAGTAATTCCCTACCTTTTCACTTCCAGGAACCTGCTTCCAGCCCAGCCCGGGCACATAAACTACCCCTCGAACAATCGGGCTGTTCCATCCTCTTTCTCTCAAGAAATGCCCTCTCAGCTCTTCCTCATTGATATACTTCTCCCAGTCATGGGTTCCCCGTGGCACAACCCCTACAATATCCTCCGCTACTACCTTCGTCGTCAACCAACTTGTCCATGTCCTCGCAATAGTGCTCATAATGATCCAACCTCCTGGCTTCACAAACGGCGCACACTTGTCGAGGAACTCGGACGGATATGTAATATGTTCGATAACCTCGAATAATGACAGCACATCGTACTGATCCTCGACAGACTTGGGCTGCGGGAGTCCCTCGATCGATGTATTCAGATACGTCAATTTTTTCTTCAACGCCGGATCTTTCCTCGCATGTCCCTTCGCAACATCCAGCACCACCGGCGACGGATCAATAGCCGTCACACTTCCCGTACTTCCCAGCCGTGCCGCGCTCTCTGCAAATATACCACCTCCACATCCCACGTCCAGATATCGCAGGCCGCTCGCGGGAGGGGGTGCAGGCTGTGAGGCATGGCAGGTTCGTATAAAATCATGACGCAGCGGATTCATCAGATGCAGCAGTCGCGACGACCCGTGCGGATCCCACCATGTTGACGCCAGCGCATTGAAATGCGATACCTCTGTAGGATTGACGGAGGAACCGGTGCTGTGGTTTCGAAACTGCAATTGGTTGTGCACGAACCGTGGAGCGCTTCGGAGGAGGAGGCTGATATTTCGGAGGGAGGCTGGATTTAGCGGGAGGGGGAGTATGGATGGTGGCATGTTTATGCCTGTTGGGATTCATGCACCCCGTGTGTATGCAGGTTGGTCGCACACTTTCAACGAGGTAGAGTAGGCTGAGTAGTAATCAATGATTAATCGAAGACCCTTGGCTCAGTAATCCTCCAAGCTGATTTGCTGAGATACACAGCGTAGTCGGAAAAGTCGTTTTTGCTGACATGAAAATTAATCGTTTTCTGTCAGCCTCGGTCAGCACTTGCACCAAAATACGTTGCTTGTGGCACATGGGCGCAGGGGGTCCCTGGTTTAATGCAATCCGGAGTTCAGCGGAAATCGCGTGGCTTCGGTCTTTTCGTATCCTGTAGCCACGGGTTTACCTGTATATATCTGTTCTTATAGAGTCGGATTACCATAAGACGTTCGTTCTCAGCTGAAATTCCATTTGTGCCTTCTGTTGTTGTTTGGAAGAAAGAAAGAAAGAAAACTACTTTTTAAAGGACCTATTGTATACATCATTATCGATAGGCGGGGCATTTTTCTTCATCCCACTCGACTTCTTCGTCTTCATACAACCACAATTTCCACTCTCTCAAAATGCCTTCCGCAGACATAGCACATGAGTTTGACTCGATAGAAGAGACAATTGCAGCATTCAGTAAGCCGCACACCTCCCATCCCCATTTTCTTCTGATTCCACTTACTCATCCCCCTCTAGAGAATGGCGAATTCATCGTAGTCCTCGATGACCTCTCCCGCGAAAATGAAGGCGACCTAATAATCGCCGGTGAAGATATGACCCCCGAAAAAATGGCCTTTATGGTCCGGCACACATCCGGCCTCATCTGCGCGCCCATTCCGCCATCTCTTACCACCAAATTCGACCTCCCGCAGATGGTTTCCTCAAACGAAGATCCCAACCGCACTGCCTATACCATCTCCATCGATACCAATTCCCCGCTTACAAGCACTGGTATCAGCGCGCACGATCGCGCGCTCACTTGTCGTACGCTTGCCGATCCGACTGCTACGAAAGATAGTTTCAGGAGACCGGGCCATGTGTTCCCGTTGAGGGCGAGAGAAGGCGGGGTGAGAGAAAGGACGGGGCATACAGAAGCGGCGGTGGAGTTTTGTAGGCTTGCGGGAAAGCAGCCGGTGGGTGTGATTTGTGAGATGGTGGAGGATGGCGAGGTGGTGGTGGGAGAGGCGAGGATGAAGGAGCCCGGGATGATGAGGAGGGATGGGTGTTTGGCTTTTGGAAAGAAGTGGGGATTGAAGGTTTGTACGATTGAGGATCTGGTGAAGTATGTGGAGGCAAAGGAGGGGAAGTTGGTGAAACAGAATGGGAGTTCGTAGGGGGGTGGGAGACTCAGGATTCCTGTGGCGGGAAGTGGGACTGGATGAGACGAGATATGGGTATGAAGATGGATAGATTGGTATACTTGGTTACGGGATATATTGGTACGTGATGGGCGAACGAACATAAAAATTAGATATGAAAGCCGCAATGGCCAAAAAACAGCAATTGCACTACCTTACAATGGACGCACCCAGTAGTCCTTTTTTTCTTCGCTTCCCCTATTCTTCCCTGTACTTCCAAGCATGAGTGCAGAGACTGGTCAAGATCATCGCCGGCGTGAGGGCATCAGGATTTTGATGATGATATGGTCTGGATTACTTTTCTAAAGCCTTTTACTATCATTAACACACCAATTGAGTAATCAATCAATTCTGACCCTAGTGGTGTATTATTCCCGCTTACCCTACAAGTTGGTATTACATTATTGGGTTTCCGTACCACATCAACTGCGCAAGATACTCATATACAGAGAACTTGTCGTTATTTCAAAAATAACAACAATGTTTCTCTCTTATAATAGGCCATCGCCTCAATGTACTTTGCACGTGGATATCTCGTGCTTAAGCTGGCCCAACCCAAGACCTCCTCTAGATACTAGGTGAGTAGGTGTACATCCTATTTGCGTCTTATTTGACAATGACACAATGCCAAATTTCAAAAGCTACGCCCAGTAGTTATCACGCAGGACACGACCTAACCTGCTCTTTACTTCTCCTCGTATAGAAGCTGGCTTAAGAAACAAGATTGAGAGCGAACAAGCTGAGAACTAAATGATGATATATATCCAGCCAAGTCCCGCTCGTAGGTGTGCACGTCATCTTTACATGTCACAAGCACATATCCACAGTCCCTACACTTGTAGTCACCTTCAGCCGCGGCAACATAACCATCAATAGCACTTCCACAAGCGTCAACCCTACTCTCCGATCCCCGGGGTCAAGAAATTGAAATTGCCATCGCGGCGTCCAAACGCGCGTGGCAAGTATCGCGCACCAAAGCCATGAGAAGAATCATCACAGGAGCAGAAGCATGCCCCGGTATCGACACTGCGTCCGATGCTGATATCTTCTCGTATATCAAGCAAACAGCAAGTCCGATTTGGCACGCGAGTAGAACGTGTAAGATTGGGAGAAAGGAAAACGCGATGGCGGTGGTGGGTTCGCAGGCGCGGGTGTTTGGTGTGAGGGACTTGAGGGTGGTAGATGCGTCGGCTTTTCCGTTTCAGATTCCCGAGCATCCGCAGGCTACGGTTTGTGAGTGTTCTTTTTGCCCTTGTGGTGTTTTTTAATGCAGACCGAGTATGATTTAGAGATGGCCAACTTGGGCATTTTCATGCAGATGCTTTGGCTGAGAAAAGAGCGGGTTGTGTTCTCTACTCACGTTCTAAAATCCCATTTGTGAAGTCTTTCACAAACTTTTGGCAGAGTGCTTTTCCCCATGGACAACCTGCGGGTTTGAGGTTAAGCCATATAGAATAACTTAATATATTTTCTCCCAAAATTTGGAAGTAATAGTCTGGGAACAAACCTAATCACGATTTCGTGTGGTATGAGTTACAAATATACTCCTTTCAAGGTTACAGTAGACCAACTGCTAACATGGTTAAAAGCCAATGACCAACAGTCTCGTCGAGCTTTGAAGCATGCAACACCCATGTAGTAGACTTGGTTTTACTGACTCATGAAAATGGGAATACCGCCCTTGAAACTACAGCTAATTCAATACAGTAATCCTTGTTTCCCATATGTCGTGGTGTCAGTAGGACGATAGCAAGGAAACCAGGCTGGTCAGGTATATCGACGATCCTACGTGCTCTGTGTATAGCTTTTAGGCCATCTGCAAGGCTTCCGGTTCTTGACGCATCAGAGGATCGCCCGTCATGACTCTATCCACGACCTCAAAACTGACTCCCGTCATCAGATGGTCCTGTAAGTTCTACCCACGGTAGGATTATTGATAACGGCTGGGATTCTGTTCTTATTGAGCAATTCTTCACCAACAATGCCGGGAAGCTCGAGCAATTTGGGTGTGTTGAAGACTCCTGTAGCAAGAATTACTTCCTTCTTGGCAGAGAATGGCTTCATCTCTCCTTGAACATTGGCTAACACTCCCGTTGCCTTCACACCACTAGCAGTGTTTTCAAAAAGGGTTTTGGATGCCGTAGCTTTGGTGATTAGATGGGAATTTGGTCTTTCAAACGCAGAAACGGCATACGCAGATCTGGCGTAGCTGCGTGTCTTGGAGACCGGATCAACGGTCGTCCATAGAATGACCGGAGAAAGAACCTAAAAAATGTATGTCAGATAAGAAACTAAAGAATAAAACAAGTCTCGAGAGATATGTCTATATACCACCTACCGCGATCTTTCCCAACCCTCGGAAGGTATCAATCCAAGCTTTGCACAGAGGATTTTGGAGAATACCGGGAAAGGAAACCTTGACAGACCCGGATATTCCACGATATTCTTCATTGATCTAGTCGATTCCGAGATGATCGAGAGTTGCTTGATCCTCGGGTAGCAGAAGTATGTAAGCCTTCTTCAGATACGATACTAGCCCAGCCCAATTCCAGCCTTTGTTTCCGAACTTTTCCCAGGCATTGATGTCGGCTTGCGATAGTGCGATGAAAGCCTGTCCGTTGAGAGCAGAGGAGCCACCAAGGAGCTTTCCTTGGGGCTCCTTGACTGTACAGCCTTTCAAACCTGGCTTTATGAGAGCGAATTAGCTTTGAAATTTAGCACCGGGTTCCTAATCCTTACCTGGGGGACAGTATGATACTTCCAATCAACCCCTAAGCCCATAAGACTAGTCCAGAATGCTGGAACATTGACTCGTGGGTCTTCGGTATGGTTTCCTCCAACCTCGAGAACAAGAACATGAATATTTAGATCTTCAGTCAAACGGTTCGCGACTACGAGACCGGATGTGCCTCCTCCAACTACGATATAGTCGGCAGTGGTAGTTTGGTATGAGGACGCCATTGTCTTTTGAATAAATGCCAGTGAGTGACGAGAACATGGATTAAAGTCTCTGGATACTAATAGTCCAAAGGCAACATACGGAGATGATGATCAGACAATCTCTCAGTCGAATTGGTTCTGGGAGATTTGTTGTATGGCAGCCAAATGCTTGCTATGCCTTCCCAAGCTGTGTGCCAATTAGCAATTTGCTGTAGCCCCAACTGTTGAGTGGATTCGCCTAGAGACTGCAATATTTCCAATCATAACTGGCTCATGTGTTTCGTATTACTGCTTACTGAAGAATCCAGCGCTCGTTCCGATTTATATTTCAGCATTCTTCTTAAGAAGTGCTCTGGTCTAATCAAAATCAGATTAGACGGCAGCAAAACATTTATATGTTTTGTGTCTTGAACTCTCGATTGTTTTTGTGCCAACTCGATTTAGGTTGCATGAGTTTATTAGTAAACGAAGTAACAGACTGTGCACCGAAACATTAGTGCACGGAAAAGTTGAGGGGTGGTTGCAGCATCTTGAATATCATTCATAAACGCGAATATCAATACAATATCCCACATGGGAGATAAGGAACCAATCCAAACGACCTATACACTCCGCTCCTATACAGGGATCTCTCCTTTTGGCCAGCACTAGATAGGGTTACGTCTACAGAGGGTAAGAACGGAATTGCCTAGTCGTTATTCAATCTAGAAAATCCTAAACCAAAAAATAACAACTATACAAGTTGACAGCGTTCACCTAGCCATTTCCCAGGTGACGCCTTTTTCCAGCCACCCTATACATTATTGAAAAAAAGAAGCTTAAAAAAATAAAGAACATCCATTTGAGAATTACGCAGCTGATCTAGCTCATCCACACCCAATGCTACCAATTTCCGAGAATTTTCTTTTTCCGGACGAGACCTTGCTGCTCTCCCTGCCGACACGACCAAGGCCAGGATTGACCAATATGCAAAGAATGATGTCACGTTTATGACGCCTGTATTGCTCCATGTCACATGCACGAGCAACACTGCCTAGCTGTAGAAACTCGTCCTTCAACTTGGTCATCTCAGCACCACGATGAAATGTGTCAACCCATTTGATGAGGTTTGCCATATCTGAAACAAAAGATCCATCCGCTTCTTTGCTTGCTTGTCTGCTTGAATCTGTCGGGTTGAATAAGAACAGTGCAGAGCACCAAGGTCTTGTTGCGTTAAACAGTTCAACATCAGACTTGCGAACACTTGTACCGAGAATGGAAAGCTTCTGAGTCAGTCCTCGGTGTTTGTACGCATCTCCATTGATCGTCATTGCTGCATCTAACCAATCTCTGAGTTCTAGCCGAAGAGCATTTGAGGTCTCATCTTTTCTCAGTTGTTGACTGAGCTGTTGAGCATTCAGCTCGGCGAGACGCTCCTCATCCGAGTCTAACTCAAGATTTTCGACATGTCCTGGATCTTGGTAAACATCGTCAAGGTCCAGGTCTTTTGCGACCTCTGACGGCTTTTCACTGTCGGGAGAGAAAATACCATGGTACACTGGCAGAGAACTCGGTGTTGCTGGCACAATAGCTTCGTTAATGTTGGGTGCCGAATTTATATTGATATTCGCGTCTGGTGGTGACTGAGGAACCTGTACTCTTGTCGACCTTGATCCATCGTTTGTGACGTATGGTGGCGGTAGTATGCCCGGTGGTGCTAGTACATCCGGTAGTCCTCGTGCGTCCTGCGACGGTAATACGACCGGTGACGGAACTGTATCCGGAGGTTCCTGGAGGCCAAATTCGGTCCAGTTCACTAGCTCAATGCCCTGTCTTGAGTACATCTCTATCATATCAGATATGCTGATCTCTGCGCCTGTACCACTCAAGCGTTGGCGAATACTGCTCAGACTTTGCTGCGCGTAATCACTAGGTCTTATATATACCTTAAAGGTCTTTACAAGAGATAATAATCTGAGGGTATGAGCCACATTCGGAACATCATTGCAGGGTATTTTAGAGTTCTTCGCCTGTTTGGCAACAAATCCTAGGAAACGGAGATCGAATGATAGGACATGGAGCTGCTCTGAGTTGCTTATTCCGGCTTCGTGAATGGCAGATGCGTCAGCATGGCACAAATCACTAAGTTGCACTATCGGACGAGACTTCGAAGCATATTCAAAGTCACCATGTGGCGGAACAACCAATAACAACTCCATTTGACGGGACTTGCCAACAGCCTTGTAAGTAATCTTGAGGGAGAAATGAATATGAATACGTCCCTCTGAGTCGCAGACCACTTGCATAAGAAGGTTGGTTTTCTGTTTGTTACGAGGTAAGCAAGAGCCTAGGGAAAAAGGCTCGCCCTGATCATCAACCCATTTTATATACACTCTCTCCTTAAGGAGAGTATCCAGCCCAAGATTGTTGATAGGAACCGCCATGTTGTGTACTATAATTATGATCAGCCATGAACATGATGAAGGATGATTGCATTAGAATTGTATTAGAAATAATTTCCCCACACTATGTGTGTATCCCACCCACCCAGGCTAATAGAGCAGCCTTGACTCTTTGGTATGAACGGAATCGGAAAGATTAAGCAGTAGACACTGAGGAACCTAACCACGGACACAGCACAAGGCAAAATCGGGGTTGTTCCCAAACAGCAGACTCTGAGGAACCTAACCACAGGATACAGCACAAGGCTGAATCGGGGTTGTTCCCAAACAGTAGCCTCTGAGGAACCTAACC